>JARBWK010000010.1:49723020-49734917 GCA_030556195.1 Anolis apletophallus
AATACCATTGCTTTTACTATGTGGATCTTCATTGCCAGAGTGATGTTTGTACTGGTCCATTTAGTTTTCTTGGCAAGAATACTGGGGTGGGGTGCCATTACCTTACCCAGGGATCACACGTGGTCTGGTTGAAATACAAATATATACCCTGATGAAATAAAAGGACTATCTGGATTTCAAGGACTATATTATGATATGATATGGGATTTTAAATATATTTTTGTTGTGGTGTGCCTTCAAGTCATTTCCGATGTCTGGCAACCCTGTCACATGTTTTCTTGGTAAAATTTATTCAGCAGGGATTTGCCATTGCTTTCTTTCATCTCAAATTATGTTCATGAACACTCCACTTTAGGGTTCCCTCATAGGCTTCACAGTTGGAAAAATGAAATTGGAAACCATGTGGGTTTTTTGTGCTATCCCAGTGCCTACTTTTCAGATTAATCTGATCTGTTTATTTATTTTAATCTGTTTGCTTCCTGTAGTTCTGTACTGCAGTTCTTCTGGGGTCATATATTTAAATTCTCAGTATTTTATTTAGCAATTATCAATTTCCACTTGTATTTGTAACATTGTCAGTGTACTATGCAGTTTAAAGCATTACATATCATATTTATTTATTTATCATTGATAAGCAATGCAGTTTTAAAATCAGCTGAAACCTAAGAAAAATATTTAAACATATTTTTTTAAAATCACATTACATAGTGCAGCCCATACTAAATGTATTTAAAAAAATAAATAAAGCACTGATTCGACATTAAGAGCTTACTTAAACATTAAACAGAGAATAAAGTGGAGAATGTTGGATGGGTGTTCGCACCTGCTTTTGGAAGGCTGGGGATGTTGGAGTTGCCGTTGGAAGGATATGGCAAGAGTGAGAACAGGAGAGAGGATTAGAGTTTGAATGAAAATAGAAGTTGTGTTTTGAATTTTTCTGCCCCTGGTTGTCCCCTCGGCAAAAAGGGAAATGTCTAAATCAGTGATTCTCAACCCGTGGGTCCCCAGATATTTTGGCCTTCACTTCCCAGAAATCCTAACAGATGGTAAACTGGCTGGGATTTCTAGGAGTTGGAGCCCAAAACACCTGGGAACCCACAGTTTGAGAACCACTGGTCTAGATTCAGTTTTTCCATTATTGGTTTCCTCCCATTGCCAGAAAGACGTCTGAAGAGAAGGCTAGAGGTTCCTAATCCTGTGAAGGTTTTCCATGTGAGTAAGAATCCTATGCTTCTACATGAGCAACAACATCTCTTCTTCTCACCTACCCATTTCTTCAACAGGAAAGCATAAATGAAGGAAGACACGAATAAGTACTTCTCTCTTTAATCCAAACAGGCAAGCAAACCTTGAATAGCACAAAAGTACCATATATTTATTGAGTGCTCCTTATGGATTTTGTTGGTTTTATTTGAGTTGATCAGGGATCCTTTTCAGCGGAAAGATAGAATACACATATACAAACAACCAATTTTTCCTTTTGACACATAGCTGTGTTTTCAAGAGTGTTAAGCTGGTTTTTAAAATAAAAAATGTCAAACACATCAGAAAAAAACCTGCTAATTTCAGAATATGAGTAGCAGAGAATATAGGCTTGATACAATCAATATCACTGTATTGGCATCAATCAATTGGCAGTCAATGCATATAGAAATACATAGGTATACAAAGCAATGATAAGGGCGAAAGCGCTCCCTCCTCTCTCACATGAACAAATTATAACATCAAATGGTATCACAAAACAATTACAGAGTCTAAATTGCAGTGAGGAAGGTGATAGGCAAACCTCCGTTGGTCATGGAGGCAGTCCAGGAGAGGAAACGATGCGGGGAGGGGTTCGCCGTGGAGCCGGGCGGCGAGGAAAAAAGCCGCGGCCAGGAGCCAGCCGAAGGTGCGAGCTGAGTTCCAAAACAAAGAGGGGGGCGAGCTGGGCGGCGTGAGCCGGAGGTGAAGCCAGAAAGCAAATAGCGATTTGCGGCAGCGACTGTCGTGCTACGGGGCGCTGGGATTAGCAGCGCGGATCCCAAAATCGAGGGAGAGCCGGGACAATGCCAAACGGCCGAATTAACTCCAAGGCGCCAAGGCTTTTTTTTTTTGCCGCGTCTTAAAGACGCTTCATCAGGGCGCGTCGCTGTTTGTGAAGATCTAAAACAATGCAATAAAGGTAACAACATCTTGGTGCTGGCTAAAGCATGGATACAAAATAAGCACAATATAAGTAAAGCAATGAACAGGATTGTACATACCTAATAATGCATAACAAGGAACATCAAGGATAGGCCAATCAAGTAGGCTGAGTGCAGCAAAGGGCAATAGAAGTCAAGAGCATATATAGAGTACAACACAGGTGTGGATAGTTACAATAGCAGTTGTTGTAAAGAAAGGGAGTCATTAAGGCCGCAGGGAGTTTCGCTTGTTAACAGGAGGGCCCATTTCTTCTCAGCCTTGAGCAATGAATGACTGAGGTTGCAATGTGGAGGTGGATTAACCCTTTGGAGCCCATACACCTTAAAGCTGTCAGGCGAATGCTTCATTTTGAAGAAATGACTGTAAAGGGTAGAGTCTTGTGATAAACACCTAATTTTAGATTTGTGTTCATACATTCTAGTCCTAAGATTTCTAGAACTTTGGCCCACATAGTGGAGCCCACATGGGCATTCAAGGCAATAAATGATGCCAGCATGGGCACAGGTGATTTCGTCCCTCAGTTGGAGTGTCCTACCATTGGTTCTATTGGTAATGCTGGTGGACGTATTGATCTGGGCACAAATGCCACAGTGTGCACAAGGTTTGGTGCCAGGGTTGCTGGCAAATGTCATGGTTCTGACAGAGTGGTTGGTATGTACCAGGAGATCTTTAATGTTGGCAGAACGTTTCTTGGCAACCATAGGTGGTTGGTCAAGGCCTGGTATTGCAGCAATCATGGGCCAGAATTTTTTCACTATTTTGGCAATTTGATCAGAATGTGGGCTCAATGTGAGGGGCCAAATGAGTTTGGTCATGGGTTGTTTGTCTGTTGGGGCAAGCAGTTGGTGGCGATCTTTGAGATCTGACTTGTGTTTTGCAGTGTAAAGGACTTTGGTGGGATATCCCCTGGCCTGCAGTTTGTCAATCAGGTGTAGGGCGTCTTGTTCGTATTGATGTGTGTGTGAGGAATTCCTTTTAATGCGAATAAACTGTGAATAGGGCAGACTATTTTTTAAGGAATGGGAATGGAAACTATCATAGTGGAGAGAAGATTGTTACGGTCTGTGGGTTTATGGTATATTTTAGTGCATAATCTGTTGTTTTCCTTGAAGATGGTGAGATCAAGGAAATTGACTGATTGTGTACTGGTGGTCAATGAGAATTTAATGTGGGGATGCCACGAGTTAAGCCAGGTTTTTAATGTCTGAATATTGGTAGTGGGTTGGGCCAGGATCAGTACATCATCAATGTACCTCCAGTATTTTAGAATTTGGGGCCGTATGTTATGGGTGTTGGTGGAATAGAGATTTTGGTCTTCTAAATGGTTCATAAAAATGTTTGCCAATGAGGGAGCTACCGTGGCCCCCATTGAAATGCCTCCGCATTGCAAGAAGAAAGTGTCCTCAAACTGAAAATAATTGTAATCAACGATACAATCATAGATTTCAGCTAAAAAAATGTGTGGGGGGCTGATGTGGGGTAGGTCTGGTGTCGAGTAAGTCTATAATTACTGTTCTAGCCTCAGTTGTGGGTACATTCGTATACAAAGACTCCACATCGGCTGTGATGAGAATGTCATTGGGTCCGATACGCAGATCCGAAATCTTTTTAAGTAAATCTGTTGTGTCTTTGATAAACGATGGGGATTTGGAAGCAAAGGGTTGTAGATGGAAGTCAAGGAATTGAGACAGGGGTTCCAGGATGCCACCACTGCCCGAGACAATGGGGCGCCCTGGCGGGGGTCTTCTGGTTTTGTGAATCTTCGGGAGAAGGTATAGGCGTGGAATTCTAGGGTCAGATTTAATGAGGAAGTTGGCTGTTTTGGGGTTAATGTATCCCATGGCTTCTGCATCATGGATTACAGTAGAAATGATTTTGGAGAATTTGGTGGTGGGGTCCGATGGAATGGCCCTGTAGTGCCTAGTGTTGTTTAATTGGGAGTGGGCCTCAGTTGTGTAGTCAAGCCGATTTAAAGCCACAATGGCCCCTCCCTTATCTGCTTGCTTGAACAGGATATCAGGATGATTACCTAGGCGTCGTAAGGTCTGAATTTCCTTGCTGGACAAATTGGGATGTGCACGATCATGGGTGTGATCTAGCTTGCTAACCTCACGCAGTATGGTTTGCTCAAAAGTGCGTGTGGTAGGGGTGGATGGAGGTGTAAAAGAACTCTTAATGTAGAATGAATTCTGAGGTATCTGATTGGGTGCCTCTATGATGGAGGAAAAATGTTCCTTCAATCGAATGCTTCTAAATAAATGGGCTAGATCATGGCGAATGATGGACTCAGAGCAATGTGGTGTCCCAAACAAAAGAAAGACCTTTATTTAATGTTTTGATTTCAAAATCATCAAAATTATAATCCGATAGATTAACCACTAGGTTTTCTTGGGGTTTCTCCCGGCCCCACGAAAATTTACATTTTTCGAACCTCTGGAGCCCCTATTGCCCCTGCCTCTATTGTCCCTGTCTCGTAGGTTGTAATTCTGTTTGGGTCTAGTATCCTGTGGTGGGTCAAATTGAGGGTTGCTATCTTCCTCATCGGATCTGTTGGAGGAGTTGGAATAGAGGGACTCATTAGAAAATCTCCCAGATCTGGGGATGGAGTGGTAAAAGGATTTATAATGCCAGTTATAAATTTTGTGTTTTTGATAATCTATCTCATCCCTTCTGAACTTCTTTATTTTCCTAGACCTGAGGTCTTGATATAGAGTATCACATTTCTTTTTTATATTATCAAGATCAACACTGGTGAGTGCTTGTCCAGACTGGGATTTGATAGAGGTTATGTCTGAATGAAGAGTTTGAATCTCTTCAGAAGCTCTCTGGATCAAAAGTGTTAAGAGATCAACAGAACATTTAGATAATATTGCTTCCCACTTGGTAACAAACTGGTCATCATCTTCATAATTACCAGGAGCTGTTGTCATTCTCAGTCCCCTGGGAATGAGTCCTTGCCTGACATACTCTGCTAAAGTATCAGCATTCAATTTCACTCTGATTAGTCTCTCTTCTTTGCTGGTAAGGTCTCTAATAATGTCTGCAGTGCCTGTGTCTACTGATTGAGCTACTCCTTCCTCTGTGTTAAAGAGGCCATAGTTCTGTATGATATCACTTCTTTCTGTTTCGTCAAAAGCATTGAAGGCAGCCGAAGTTGCCATAACCCCAATAGGCCTGAGGCAGGTCTATCAATACAATGAAACAACCAAAAGGGGAGGGGGGTGCTTATGGAAAGCTGGGGAAACAACAGTGTATCAGGACAATAGGACAAGCTCGCGGGTAATGAACCCTCTAGGATAGAATATGAGTAGCAGAGAATATAGGCTTGATACAATCAATATCACTGTATTGGCATCAATCAATTGGCAGTCAATGCATATAGAAATACATAGGTATACAAAGCAATGATAAGGGCGAAAGCGCTCCCTCCTCTCTCACATGAACAAATTATAACATCAAATGGTATCACAAAACAATTACAGAGTCTAAATTGCAGTGAGGAAGGTGATAGGCAAACCTCCGTTGGTCATGGAGGCAGTCCAGGAGAGGAAACGATGCGGGGAGGGGTTCGCCGTGGAGCCGGGCGGCGAGGAAAAAAGCCGCGGCCAGGAGCCAGCCGAAGGTGCGAGCTGAGTTCCAAAACAAGAGAGGGCGAGCTGGGCGGCGTGAGCCGGAGGTGAAGCCAGAAAGCAAATAGCGATTTCGGCAGCGACTGTCGTGCTACGGGCGCTGGGATTAGCAGCGGATCCCAAAATCGAGGAGAGCCGGGACAATGCCAAACGGCCGAATTAACTCCAAGGCGCGCAAGGCTTTTTTTGCCGTTTCGCGTCTTAAAGACGCTTCATCAGGGCGCGTCGCTGTTTGTGAAGATCTAAAACAATGCAATAAAGGTAACAACATCTTGGTGCTGGCTAAAGCATGGATACAAAATAAGCACAATATAAGTAAAGCAATGAACAGGATTGTACATACCTAATAATGCATAACAAGGAACATCAAGGATAGGCCAATCAAGTAGGCTGAGTGCAGCAAAGGGCAATAGAAGTCAAGAGCATATATAGAGTACAACACAGGTGTGGATAGTTACAATAGCAGTTGTTGTAAAGAAAGGGAGTCATTAAGGCCGCAGGGAGTTTCGCTTGTTAACAGGAGGGCCCATTTCTTCTCAGCCTTGAGCAATGAATGACTGAGGTTGCAATGTGGAGGTGGATTAACCCTTTGGAGCCCATACACCTTAAAGCTGTCAGGCGAATGCTTCATTTTGAAAAAATGACTGTAAAGGGTGGAGTCTTGTGATAAACACCTAATTTTAGATTTGTGTTCATACATTCTAGTCCTAAGATTTCTAGAACTTTGGCCCACATAGTGGAGCCCACATGGGCATTCAAGGCAATAAATGATGCCAGCATGGGCACAGGTGATTTCATCCCTCAGTTGGAGTGTCCTACCATTGGTTCTATTGGTAATGCTGGTGGACGTATTGATCTGGGCACAAATGCCACAGTGTGCACAAGGTTTGGTGCCAGGGTTGCTGGCAAATGTCATGGTTCTGACAGAGTGGTTGGTATGTACCAGGAGATCTTTAATGTTGGCAGAACGTTTCTTGGCAACCATAGGTGGTTGGTCAAGGCCTGGTATTGCAGCAATCATGGGCCAGAATTTTTTCACTATTTTGGCAATTTGATCAGAATGTGGGCTCAATGTGAGGGGCCAAATGAGTTTGGTCATGGGTTGTTTGTCTGTTGGGGCAAGCAGTTGGTGGCGATCTTTGAGATCTGACTTGTGTTTTGCAGTGTAAAGGACTTTGGTGGGATATCCCCTGGCCTGCAGTTTGTCAATCAGGTGTAGGGCGTCTTGTTCGTATTGATGTGTGTGTGGAATTCCTTTTAATGCGAATAAACTGTGAATAGGGCAGACTATTTTTAAGGAATGGGAATGGAAACTATCATAGTGGAGAAGATTGTTACGGTCTGTAGGTTTATGGTATATTTTAGTGCATAATCTGTTGTTTTCCTTGAAGATGGTGAGATCAAGGAAATTGACTGATTGTGTACTGGTGGTCAATGAGAATTTAATGTGGGGATGCCACGAGTTAAGCCAGGTTTTTAATGTCTGAATATTGGTAGTGGGTTGGGCCAGGATCAGTACATCATCAATGTACCTCCAGTATTTTAGAATTTGGGGCCGTATGTTATGGGTGTTGGTGGAATAGAGATTTTGGTCTTCTAAATGGTTCATAAAAATGTTTGCCAATGAGGAGCTACCGTGGCCCCCATTGAAATGCCTCCGCATTGCAAGAAGAAAGTGTCCTCAAACTGAAAATAATTGTAATCAACGATACAATCGTAGATTTCAGCTAAAAAATGTGGGGGGGGCTGATGTGGGGTAGGTCTGGTGTCTAGTAAGTCTATAATTACTGTTCTAGCCTCAGTTGTGGGTACATTCGTATACAAAGACTCCACATCGGCTGTGATGAGAATGTCATTGGGTCCGATATGCAGATCCGAAATTTACATCTTCCAAATCTGGCTTAATTCCAAACCTAATATCCAATATTTTCCTATAACAAATCAAACCAAATCAAATAGAGTGTAAAAAAAGAAACATCAATGTTAGAATCAGGATGAGTGCAATGTCCAGTTCCAAGCCCAATTCAAAGTGCTGGTTTTGATCTATAAAGCTCTATAGGGTTCTGGCCCAGCTTACTTGTCCGAACACATCTGCCTCTACATCCCACCTCATAACCTAAGATCATCCAGGGAGGCCCTGATCTTGCTCCCGCCAGCATCTCAACTGTGGCTGGTGGGGACAAGAGGCAGGGCCTTCTCAGCTATGGCCCCCTGCTTGTGGAATGTGCTTCCAAGCGAAATACAATCAACCTCATCCCTCCTGGCATTTAGGAAGAAGGTAAAATCTTGGTTATGGGACCAGGCCTTCACACAGTAACTCAGTGCAGTACTTTACCTGGAATGGACTGATGATGACAGATTTGAGAACATGGCTTACCGTTTATTGACTGGTGGATTTAGACGGATTATTTTAATTTAGATTGATTGTTGATAGTTTGTTTAACTGTTACTGTTTTTAACCCTATTTGTATTGATGGTTTTTATATTATTTGTTGCTGCCTTGTAAGCCGCTCTAGCCCCTCCCCCCCCCCCGGGGGGTTGAGAAGAGTGGGGTAGATATACTGTAAATAAATAAATAAATATTTCAATGGGACATGTTTAAAAGAACATTTCCTCTGAGGCTTTTTTTTCATGTCAGAAGTGACTAGAGAAACTGCTAGTTGCTCTTGGTGTGAGAGAATTGGCCATCTGCAAGGACGTTGCCCAGTGGACACCCAGATGTTTGATGTTTTACCTTCCTTCTGGGGAACTGGAGCTCACAGAGGGAGCTCAACCTGCTCTCCCTGGATTTGAACCGCTGACCTGTCAGTCAGCAGTCCTGCCAGCACAAGGGTTTAACCCATTGCACCAACAGGGGCTCCTTCCTTTGAGGCTAAGAGTGTATGACTTGCCCAAAATCACCCAATGGGTGAGCATAGATGAGTGGGAATATGGTCCCTTGTCTTCTGGGGTCCTAAACCTCTGCACCATGTGACTCTCATAGTTCTAAACACAGATATACATAGGACTGTACTTTTAACTGCACTTAAAAACATGGCTTAGTAGTTGAGGACATCATTATGGTAGTATAATTCTGTATGATGGAGGCTCCTTCTTTGGAAGCTTTTAAACAGAGCCTTGATGGCCATCTGTTAAGGGTGCTTTGAATGCAATTTTCCTGCTTCTTGGCAGGGGGTTGAACTGGAAGGCCCATGAGGTCTCTTCCAACTCTATGATTCTATGATTCTCATAAGGGTTGCTATATTAGTCCATTGCAGCCTCAAAACTGGAGCTCCACAGGCCTGCTCATATTTTGCACATGCAAGGCTGGATCATGGCATTTATCAGCTGATAAGGGGCAAAATTTAATTAATGGAAAAATGTCCCATATTATCCCATTCTGTGACATTTCTTAGACATTAATAACCAATTCACTGCACTCTCTACTTGTAGCTAACCATCTTTTAAAAAAACCAAAAAACAGAAAACCACCCTTTTAACATTGTGGTGTGAGCTATTATGAGATGTATTCAAAGTGTGTGGGAAATGGTTTCAAGCATTTTGAATGAGGATGATAAAATAAAAGGATTGTGTGGCTTGTCCAGAGGTGCTAATGTTACAGAAGTGATTTGTTCCAATAAGAATGGAATCTTTTCCGATAAACAGATACAGAAGAATAGGACAAGGCAGCTGAAAATAGAGCATATTGTTCTTGCCATGGTTTTTTTAAAAAGTAAATAATGGAATGACTGCAGCAGAACAAAAAGAAAACCAAATTGTTGTAACCTTTGTTATTTCTTATTTATCATATCAGAAGCAAACCAAGGGTACAGTTGTTTTGTATTTGAGAAAACACAAAGGTTAAAAACTTGGCATGCCCTTTGACCAGTAGCTGACCACTTGGAGTGTCTCTGGTGTTGCCATAAGAAGGTCCTCCATTGTGCATGTGACAGGGCTCAGATTGTAATAGGTGGTTTGTGTTTTGCTCTTCTCCGCACTCGCATGTCGTGGACTCCACTTTGTAGCCCCATTTCTTTAGGTTGGCTCTGCATCTCATGGTGCCAGAACACAGTCTGTTCAGCACCTTTCAAGTTGCCCAGTCTTCTGTGTGCCCAGGAGGGAGTCTCTTGTGGTATCAGCCATGAGTTTTAGCCTGCCACTTTTGAACTCTCGCTTGCTGAGGTGTTCTTGTGATTATCTCTGTAGATCTTAGAAAACTATTTCTTAATTTAAGCCATGCTGGCTAATATCCAAACAGGGGATGGGCTGGGGATGTCACTGCCTTGGTTCTTTCATTATTGGCTGCTACCTCCCGGTGGATGTCAGCTGGTGCAATACCGGGTAGACAGTGTAATTTCTCTAGTAGTGTAGGGCGCAGACAGCCTGTGATAATGTGGCATGTCTCATTAAGAGCCACATTCACTGTTTTGGCATGGTAAGATGTGTTCCACACTGGGCATGCATACTCAGCAGCAGAGTAGCAAAGTGCAAGGGCAGATGTCTTCACTGTGTCTGGTTGTGATTTATTTATTTATTTATTTCTGGTATTTATACCCCATCACTTCTCTACTTCGGGAGGGGGACTCAGGACGGCTTACATAGGCAGCAATTCGATGCAATTACAAGAACAATTAAAACAATAACCATTACGTCTAAACATTAACCACTAAAATGCATAAAATACATAGATCAGACTTCCCAAGGTACGGGCGCAGGTTGTGCTAGTCAGCTATCATATGATATTATTTCTAGCATCCACTTTTTGCTTGATATTCAAGCAGTGCTTCTTGTAGGTCAGAGAACGGTCCAGGGTAACTCCCAGGTATTTGGGTGTGCTTTTGTTGACATACTCAAAAGTATTTGTTAGGCTTGTTTATCAAATAGATGTATTTTTGTAAGCAATCTTCAAAACAAAACTCATGGGAATAATACATTGTTTATGGCTTGCAAATGTTTCAAGTTACAAGTGCAATTGTCCACAGAATGGACGCTTTCACACTACACAATGATTTAAATGTAGATTTCCCCTTGTTAAAAAAAAGTGTGTCTCATATTTAAGGTGTATAGCTTTGTACAGGAAGTTTCCAAAGTGATAGAGCAGATTTGTTGAGCTATACGAAATTATAAAACAGAAAGACCAGAGCCATTTTAATTAAGTGTTGGGAATACTGAGATATAAATTGGCCAAATCATTTCCCTGCTCCCACATTAATCCAGCACATTTGGTAAATACTTAACTGTATTTGACAATTGCTTTTTATCTGCATGAGCCACTTTCTGATTCTTTTATCTAAACTGCCACTTATCTTCTTCTACAAAAATGCACAGGTTCACTGTCATTACAGCCTTATCTTTAAATCACTGCTACTGGGTGTTCCATCAGGAAGGGGAAAGCACACAGAGATCAAGGAAAGCACAGTTCCATTCCCATTTTTAACCCACAGTTGAAAGCAAGCCCAAAGAAATTAAGCATCACAATTGATATGGTTGTCTTTTTAAAAGACTTTGGACCACACCACAGTCATGCATTTTTAATAACAAAACCTGATAGAATACAATCCACATTCATGCTGACTGTTTATTTAATGCATCAATCAGTTAATCAAATGACTGCTAATTGGTGTGAATCGCTTTTCTTAATATGGCCCTGATAGCTCCCTGTTTCCCCATAATGTCCTTGTCCAGAATTATGTTCAATGGAAGAGCAGATAACATTTTTTAAAACAATCATAATTGGCTGGTGATTAATGTTGTTACATGACATTTCAATAATCCAATAAACATTGCTTAAAACATTTACATCATTTCACTGTCATCACTAAAATGAGAACAATAGCCATCTATAACCATATTCCTTTCTCACAGGCAAACTTAGCAATGTAGAGCCTCCTTGTTCTCTCTTTGCAGCTTTTTAGGTCTGGGCTTCCTGCCAGCAGCGAAACCAGACCGGCTCTGTCATGCGCAATGATGTTTTCCCATTAGCATTAAGAATTCCATTACTTTCATTAACTCAAACTGTACTGTATTCCCACTCATCTAACCTATGTGGTATAACTTGGCACAGAGTGGATTAAAATGCATTTAATCAAGGTGTTAGTCTTT
>JARBWK010000010.1:49735017-49745328 GCA_030556195.1 Anolis apletophallus
AAGGAAAGGCTTTGGGACAATAGTCAGCCAACCATATCAGCTCTGAGATAGAGGTTTATTTTCAAATGGTATAACCTAAGGCAGGAAAATCCTGGATCCAAAGGGTCACTAAGGCAGAGGAAAGGTTCTCAAAGTGTCCCTAAAAGCCTTATTGTCCTCCTTGCCACCTCAAGCATTTCCACCCCACCCCTCGACTCATTGCTGTCCAAATATTATTTTGCAGGCTCACCTTTCTTGTGGTAGGAGTATTCTTGTCGATCCTGCATTACCTGCCCCAAACAGGCCACCAGCCCCCTTTCCATTGTTTGGTCTACTGCTAGACTTAGAAAGGGTGCAGTAACAACTCCGCCCCATCCCCCCAGGTGTCTTGGTGGTCTCCTCCTTCTTTTCTAACCTTTGTAGGATATGCAAAGGTTAGAAAACAAACCAGAAATGCTTCCAGGCTCATAGATGGTGAAAACAGGCTTGAAGGCAGTCTGGGTAAATGTCTGGAAAATTTGGTAAAACCTGATTTACCAAATAATATTGAAACCATTACACTTTGGGGGGAGGGAGAGGGGGTTCCAAGTCATTTTTGACAGACTGCCCAATAGGCTTAATTGCTACAGCAGTTTTCAGCACTCCTAGCCCTCACACTCAGTTGACTACTACATGCCCAGATTTCCATTATTTTTTTGTTGATTTTTTATAGATTCTACACCGATTTTCCTGTGATATCTAGACTGAAGCCTAGTGTTTAGCTATTAAAAAACCCTCTCCCTTATAGATCTATCTACCTATCTATCTATCTATCTGGAACATATAACAGCCCAAGAGCCAGGCATAGTTGGGAGCGGAGCAACATGTCCCTTCGGATGTTGGTGAACTACAACTCACATGGTGCCTCTCTCTCTATTGTCTAGGTGGATAGGTATTGGAGACCAATAATATCTGAAGGGTTCTTCAGCCTAATCGTTGGGCATTGTTAGCAAAGAATGATCTTCTTCCTTTTTCATATCTGGACCTGATGTATGCCCTTGAAAACATGCCACTTCCATTTATGTATTTTAGAAATTAAAGCACTGTACAGTAGTTGGATTGTAGGAGAAATCCAAATGCATTATCCTAAAAATTCTACTGCTTCCTGCATACAGCTTGTGTAATGTACTGAAATATGCGGGGAAAGAACATGCCTTATCTTCAGATCTTAAACTATTCTGCTCATGTCAGAAAAGCTAAATGAATTTTGACAATTACAAAAAAATGCCTGGTATATTCTAAATCAACAATGTGATTGAGTTCCAGATATGTTTGGAGCCTCAGCCTCAGTTATTTTACCCTTTTCCATTTAAGGAAGTGCCCTTGAGCCATTTACTGATTCTCGATTGAATGGTTAATAGACCTCTGACATATCTTATTTCTGGCTGCAGCCCTGAACATAATTCTCTGTTTACAGCTGCCGCCAAGAGACTTCTATGAATATGCAAATGTTTCCCTTCAGAAAAAATGAAATGGAAACATAAAGACTTTCAATTCAAATCATCCTTATCACAGTATGGATAAAAAATGGTGGCACACAGACTATGTGTATGTGATATGCAGAGCACTAACATTATGTAATTTCACTAGTATTCATTGTATAGTTATATCCTCCTTAATCTGTATATGGATTATTAGTTCATAGCTAAAATTGTGTGCTAATAGATATTTTCTTGCTGATCTGGGCTGTTTCCCATAAAACGTGTTATAAAATCCTTCCAGCAGCATTGTGGATGTTTTAAAAAGTTTTCCCATGATTTTGTGCAGTGTGCAGAGTCTATCAGCAAGATGAAGATGTTGGTAAAAAGGTTTTCTTCCTCACTTAACCTGGTGCAGTTTCATATAAATTCAATGGTACTTAAGGAGCCTGAATGTACCATAGGACTGCAGGCTTGAGTATCTCCAGTCCTCGAGAGTCTGAAGTGAGCAATCACATCTGTGGGAAATGGAGGACCAATTCACATGGCGGGAGAGCTCATTCTTCACTTAGAAGTTTTGCAGAGGGGTTATATGAAGATCATGAATATGAAACAGTTACACATGTTTACTTACATGTTACCCATTTGAAACTACATGTTTGCATGGAGGGGATCAATTTTGTTATCTATTGCTTCAGAGAATTCTTTTATTGTCTTATTTTAAAATATCAAATTTGCCTACATGAAGTAGCTAAAATAATACATTACTAAAAACCATAAAATCAATGTAGTCGATCAAAAATAATCTATTACAAACATGAGGAAGATGCTGAGTGTTGACAATTAGGATTGTAATCAGGATAATGTCTGGATACACAGGTCGATTTTCAATTGATGTTGAAAGCATTTAACACTAGGAAACCATCTAATTTCAATAGAGAGAAGGCTCTCCTCTGCATAACAACCAAACACACCTCACCAGTGTGCTGTGATCTTAAAACACAAGACTATCCATCTGTAATCAGAAGTAAAATCCACTGTGTTTAGTTAAGCTTACTTTCATGTAGTTTCAACCTGAACTATTGTAATAATTGTTAAATACCATATTTTATTTCACATTTATATTTGCACCCAACCCTCTTTTTGGGAAGGAAAAATTGGTATTTTGCCCTTCCCTGCATAATAGTCAAACCCTTAGTTCATTTGTCCAAGCAAGTGAATTAAGACTGATCAAGGCAAGACTGTATCGCTTGGATGAGAAGGACTGGCTAGGGGAGGGGGTAGGGTTGAAGTTTGTCTGCTGAAAAGGTAGAGGCTAGTGAGTAAGCAAACTCTCCCCCCCCCCACACACACACACACCAACCTTTCCCTTCCAAGCTCTTCAACTCAGAGGGGAGATTAACTTGTCTGTCTGTCTGTCTGCCTTTTCCCTTTGCAGCTATGCTTTGAGGGCACAACCGTACAGGTGAGCACCCATGCAGCTGCAACTTCAAAGGGACTACTAAGCAGTGAAAAAGTAATCTTTGGGGTGGGGTGGGGGGTCCAGTGCACAATAGTCACTACCACATAATAGTGGCACCCTCGTTTCCTCCCCCACAAAGGAGGGGATGTTCAACTATTGTGCATGAAATATGCACATTCCTACAATGTTTTAATTTCTTAAAAGTATCATACCAGATTTACTGAGTATGGTGTTTAGGTTGACCTTGTGTTTCATTGTATCTTTTGTTTTACTGTGTACACATTTGTCATTTTTTTTCAAATAAAAAAACACCCAACAAAGAGAAGTAGGAAGATACAGAAAATCTTGCTCTGTTAAGTCAGTGTTTTTCAACCTTTTTTGAGCCGCGGCACATTTTTTACATTTACAAAATCCTGGGGCACACCACCAACCAAAATGACACAAATGACACTCTAACACAGTAATTACATATAGTTAATATGTTTTTAAATGTATTTATACACTCAGTGTGAAACCTGGGCCTGTTTTGATGAACACAACATAGATATCCTGGCGGGAATGGCAGAAAGACACAAACTTCCCACACAGAACTCCCATAACCAAGAGAAAATACTATAAGAGTTTGGTGGGTGTTGACCTTGCATTTTGGAGTTGTAGTTCACCTATATCCAGAGAGCACTGTGGACTCAAACAATGTTGGATCAGGACCAAACTTGGCATGAATACTCAATATGCCCAAATGTGAACACAGATGGAGTTTGGGGAAAATAGACCTTGACATTTGGGAGTTACAGTTTCTGGGATTTATAGTGAACACACAATCAAAGAGCATCCTGAACTCTTGCAACAATGAAATTGAACCAAACTTGGCATATTGAACTCTCATTACCGACAGAAAGTACTGAAAGGGTTTGCTTGGGAATGGACCTTGAGTTTGGAAGTTGTAGTTCACCTACACCCAGAGAGCACTGTGGACTCAAACAATGTTATCTTATGCTGTTGTTTGTTTTCTACCCAGAATCACAATGTTGGAAGGAGGCTCACCAATTTAAGGTCCCTAAAACAGGCATGGGAAAACTTCGGCCCTCTGGGTGCTTTGGACTTCAACTCCCACCATTCCTAACAGCCTGAGGCCCTTTCCTGCTTAAGTGGCTGAGGGGGGGAAAGGAAAAGGGCCTGAGGCTGCTAGGAATGGTGGGAGTTGGAGTCCAAAACACCTGGAAGGTCCAAGTTTGCCCATGCCAGCTTTCGACAGAGACCTCTTCCTCCCCCTTCCCCTTCGCGCCCTTTCTTCCCCCTCCTGCCCAACACTTACTTTTCCTTCTACACTGCCGCTTCTGCCGCCATTTTGATCCGAGGGGGCAGCGTGAGCGTGTTCGGGAGGGGAGGGGGGAGAGAGGGAGGAAGATGTGACCCGTGCGGGCGCTACTGCGCAGACTCGCCCCAGAGCAAAGCAAGGCAAAGCGAGCAGAGCGAGGCTGGGAAGAAGGGAGCCCGAGTGGAGAAGAAAAAGTGTTCGGCAGGAGGGGGAAGAAAAGGTATTGGTGGTTCCAATTTCCCACGGAAACGGTGAAAGGGCCCACATGGAAGTAAGCCAAGACGCCCAGGCTCCGGTGAGAAAGTAATGGAAAAGGCTCAGGCACAGTCCCGGACGCCTTCCCCCAAAGTAAATATGTTCAAATAATAGATGCAAGAGTGGTCTCACGGATGGTGCAAGTTCAGAGGGGAGGGCGTCGTGGGGCCGACGAACAAGGGTCCCACGCGGCTTCGTTTCACCCCCGTAGGGGCTTCCTCAGGGCCGGGGGCGTGGCCTAGATGCCGAAATCTCGCGAGTGTCTCGTGTTTGGTCACTAGATTTACAGCAATGTGAGTCAATTACAATACAGATATAACATAAACTTAGTAATTACAAGAATCGCTGCCAGGAAAAGGGGACAGCCAGGGGCATTGGGAAAATACATAACAGCAATGTAATACAAGAGAGACAGGCAGGTACATACCAGAGCTGGGAACAACAGGAGCACCGCAGGTGGAAACAGTATCCGTAGATACTGGGCTGGAAGCACAGAGGCTCAGAATAATGGCACTTAAATAGCAATAGACACAGGTGTTCTAACTACAATGATGGTGTTAAAGCTACACTAATAGTTCACTGACGGATAATTTGTCATTGAGCCCCTGGGGGGGGTCTCGCTGGATAAATTAATTATCCATTTATTTTCAAGGCGTAGTAGGACCCTTTTAATGTCAGAGTGGGGTTGTGGATGGATTTTTTCAAGGACGGTCACAGTGAAGTTATCATACCTACTGTTGCAAGTTTTGAAATGCATGTATAACACTGAATTGTCATACCCAGTATGGAAACGTGACCTGTGTTCACAAATCCTATTTCTTAATTCTCTAGTTGATAAACCAACATAAAGGCCTCCACAACAACCACAAATTATGCAATATAACACCATCATTGTAGTTAGAACACCTGTGTCTATTGCTATTTAAGTGCCATTATTCTGAGCCTCTGTGCTTCCAGCCCAGTATCTACGGATACTGTTTCCACCTGCGGTGCTCCTGTTGTTCCCAGCTCTGGTATGTACCTGCCTGTCTCTCTTGTATTACATTGCTGTTATGTATTTTCCCAATGCCCCTGGCTGTCCCCTTTTCCTGGCAGCGATTCTTGTAATTACTAAGTTTATGTTATATCTGTATTGTAATTGACTTACATTGCTGTAACTCTAGTGACCAAACACGAGACGCTCGCGAGATTTCGGCATCTAGGCCACGCCCCCGGCCCTGAGGAAGCCCCTACGGGGGTGAAACGAAGCTGCGCGGGACCCTTGTTCGGCGGCCCCACGACGCCCTCCCCTCTGAACTTGCACCATCCGTGAGACCACTCTTGCATCTATTATTTGAACATATTTACTTTGGGGGAAGGCGTCCGGGACTGTGCCTGAGCCTTTTCCATTACTTTCTCACCGGAGCCTGGGCGTCTTGGCTTACTTCCATGTGGGCCCTTTCACCGCTTTTGTGTTAAAATTATGAATGTGATACTCCAATGTTGACAATTGTATAATTCATGTATATCTTGGATATTATAAAATAATTTGTGTATTTACTAGAGCAGTTTCTATTATTGCCTGTAATACTTATATTTTGCATTGACTTGCATTGCTCAGCTTTTATGCTGCTTTTCCTATTGCATATTGTTTATGTGGAACAGCCTGCTTCTTTTTGACTCCAATTTCCCACGGCACACTTGATGATTGCTCACGACACACTAGTGTGCCACGGCACACTGGTTGAGAAACACTGTGTTAAGTGATCTCCATGGCATGCAGATATCACACAATAGTGAATCTATGGCTGCATGAAGACAGAGAAAGAGAGAGAGAGATGTTTTCAAAAGTGCAGAGGCCCTTTATTGTTATCAGAATTGCTTTCAAGTTCTTTTTTTAAGACAACTGATGGTGTCTCTTTGGACAACTCATCTGGAGTTTCAATATTCAGCATAAATTGCCATTTCTGGTAGAGTTTTGTGTTATGGTTACATGCAGAGATTGCGCATAATAATTTTTTAAATCATTTTTTTATTAAATGGGTTGGAAGCATGCAGAGATGAAACATAGTATTGTGGGAAGAAATGCATTCTAGAGAAAGGTGAACCAGGTGTAGACATCTGAAGTGTGTTCCCAGTTAGCTACTGATCAAAACATGCAACACATAGTTTGGTTATTCATCAGATGGCACAGTGAATGATAAAGGCAGAATACAAAAAGGCCTCTTACCCAACCTCATAATGGCAATTAAAGCAATGTGTCACTTTTACTATGTTCTTCAGATGCATCAGATGTATAGTGCTAAACTAGCAAATATGATCCATGTTTGGTTTCCTAATTGTTTGCTTTCTTCAAGTGGTACAGAGGACTGTTTGTCTGCAAGCAAAAGATTGGGAAAAAAACCCCAAAGATTTTATTCAAATGAGTTTTTCTGTTAATATTTAGAAATATTTTGTGCTCTGCACAGAAAGTCAAGAGAGATGCTTAAATAGTAATTACCAACAACTTCCTATTTAATAAAATCATTTTTTGGCAATAACACCACAGTTCTTTCCTCTTCTTCTTCTTAAAAAAACATATTCCAATGGCACATCTTTCTTAAAGACTTTTTAGTGTTGAAATAGTCTCCAATGTGCATCCGATTAGACATTTGTCTGATGACAAAAATGGGTAGAAAGATGAGGTAGTGCAGTATATCCTTTTGTGTTCATACCCTATGTTGTGATTGTTCCTTCGGCTACTACTAGTAGTAGTATTGGGGAAGATGCTGGTTCAATAGCATCAAGCAATAGTGTGGCTCTGGGTGATCAAGAGTCTGCAGCTGGAAGGAAAATGGCTGCAAGTGATACTAGTGTGGGAGGATTGGAACAGAGAAAAAGAATCCGGCAGATACTTAGAGCACCTTCTGATTCAGACACTTTCCAAGGTTTTTCTGGGGAAGAAATGGGGTCAGAGGAAAGTGATATGGATTTAGATTCAGCATTGGTTCAGGAAGTAAGGGATGTGTGTAACGAAGAGTCTAATTCTGACACGTTTTGTGGCTTTACCAGTAATTTATTCTGGCCTTCTGAGGGTTCAGAAACAGATTGGGACACTTTAAGCAAGCAACAACATTGGCAAGAGTGGAGGCAAACACAGAGCACTGCAGCTGTAGGAGATACAGCAGCTGGTGCTCATGATCAAGGAGAGTCTTCAGAAGACAGTGATGTGTAAGTGCTATATAAGAAATGAGTTTTGGGGCTGTCTTTGCGGCGGTCAAAGAGTTGAAGTCTGGTTCTTGTCTCTGACTCTCCTGTGTTCCTGATATCAAGTACCTTGTTCCAGTTTCTTGATACTTGTGAGTTATGGGCTATTTCTCCACTTTGTTCTTGGGGTGAGCTGCTGTGGCAGCTCTAGCTGATGTTTGGGCAAAGGTGGGGGGGGGGTTGGAATTCAATGTATGCTTTTCTGTTTAGTTACCTGCCGTGTGTCCCTGAAGTGGGGCTTGCTCTCCGCTGAGTTCACGTGAGTTCCTGCTACAAGAACCTGGTATTGTATGAAATTGAGGGAGGCTGGTATTGTGTTATGGGGGCTATGATTTGTGCTATTCATGTATACTCAGCTCCTGTGACACTTGGAACGTCTCCTCCTTTTCAACTGCCTTTCTCCTGCTTTGGACTTCTGGACTGGACTTGTGACTACGCTTTTGGATTCTCCCTTCAGGACTTCACAGACGGACGTCTAGTGTTTGTTTTGGGCTGTTTTGTTGCTTTATTTTGTGGGATTCTTCCCTGGGATTTTTGAGGGTTTTTTGAGCCGAGTTGGCTACATTTTTGTTCGTCCTTTCTCTAGTTACTGTTCAATAAACTTTTTGTTATCCCCTTTTACTCCTGGGTCTGGCTTTGAGTCTCTGCATCATGACACCCTGCACATCTGAGTTTCTTACACTGAATGTACAGGAATGGAAAGATGTTCTACTTGCTTTTGCTTGATAAAACATGGTTCCCAGTGATATAGCCTGTTCTCCTCCTTTTCTCCAAATAGCAGGGCCCGTTCTTTGGATATAAGCAGAAGGCTCAACACAATTGGGGATTTTATTTCCTTTTAAAAGAAATAAATGCTCCAGATTACATGGAATGTTCTACTCCTATTCAAATGAACAATATCACAATGCCACTTCAGCTTGTCCTGTTTGACATGGGGTGTTGGCAGCTAAAAGAGTGAGCCGGGACATACAGTCCTTTTAGTCTCTCCCCACTTCTTAATCCACTTCATATGTTTGGAGCAAATCCCTGGAAATGTTAAGACAGAACAGCATGGGCACTTATTCCAACTACTTGAAGGTCTTCCAGACAATCCTAACTATCTCATGTAGGAAAGCTATGACTATGCAGATACAGTTGTGATATTATGTATAATATACTAACTTAAGTAGCGGACACACCATAGATTAAAATAACCTACAAGTGGAAATAGCTCTTATATTATATCAGTGCACATATATGTTTCTATATGTGGTTTCTTCTTCATAATCTTCTTTTCTTCGTTGATATTTTCATTGATTGTACCAACATCAAAGCATGATTCTAATTTTTGCACAGTCATCTCTTCAAAATCTTTAGAGATATCAGGTGAACGCAAATGATGGGTGCAGCAGGGGGGATTTCAATTTGCTTTGTAAATTAACATTAGCCATTTGATTCCAAGACTTATTGAGTCAGATAACCATGAGTTCCTTCAACAGACAATTTCAGCTATGAAAACTGAAAACAAGACCTTCAAAAGGTAATTATAGTGAGGCTGGGATTAAATCCAAGGTTTGCTGATTTATGGAGTCCTCTTAATGATGGGCTGGAACTCTGACTGTTATAAATCAGACTTGATTCATATGCTTTGATGGAGCTGCTACATCAGTTTCTAACAAGATCTAGGTTTATCCTCTATTGACAATGTGTTGTCCATGTTTTCTCTCCCTTTCACAGGTGATTCTGCCCTCTACTGATTCCTCATTTTAACCCTGTTGATAATGTCCCTTGCATTAAAATCTGCATCTGTCGGAAGCTTTAAACTAGTTCCATACTGAAAAACAATAAAGTAAAATTGCAATATTTGTAGTTGCACAAGGAACATATGTTTTTCCTAATGTCTGGGGTTTTTTTGGGGGGGGGGGGGGTTGCAGCCCTTCTCTTTTGAATAATAATCTTTCCATCTTTAATACAGAAGGATTACAGTCCTTTCCTCCCAGACAAATGAAATGAAACAACACTACTGCTGGCAGAAAAATATAGACACATGGGAGGAAATATGCAATGTAGTTCAAACATCCGTTCTTCATTTTTGGCTGTATCTAGGCTCCATCACAGCAATAGTTCATACTATGGATCCTATAACACAAACATATTTTTCCATATATTGAAATTTTCTGAAAGGGCTAATAAAGCAATACAGATAAAATGTTGCTTGCATCTAATTGATAAGAAAAGAAACGAGTGAATAATTGTAATCTGGGATTGCACCCTTACTATGGAAGCAAAGAAAACATGTTGCAGTAAATCCCAGTGGGCAGAGTTTAATTGTTATTTGGTCTAACAAGGTGATTATTAACTGTCACTAATTGTTTAGAATGCCAATAATGTATATATTTTACTGACGCCTAGTTCTAATGATGCTGCCACCAAATATTCTGAGGTAACTATTCGGCCATCAATTGGTAGAGAGGCGAGGGATTAATAACAACCGAATAATGCTGCCTTCAGCCGACCACTGCTGGGTTTTCAAAGTGAGGCTTGACTTTGGAAATACTGACACCAAGAGACTTATGAACGAAGAAACTGTAACTGGTTTATTTTAAGATTGAGAGCGTTAGCGTGATGGCTTCAAT